>VYZW01021383.1:37095-50613 GCA_013401315.1 Balaeniceps rex
ACGTCCAGAAAGTACCTTAATTACCAACCTGCTTGAGCAAATGCCCAGAAACTTGAGTTGAAATCCAAACAAGACATTAAGGAGTTTAAAGCTCTCATATAACAAAGTCATTAACACCAGAGGTATTCCGAAATTAGCATCTCGTACATTACGTTTCTGTTCTTCAGAACTGGACCATTGAACAGCACTGTAACACTACATAGTCTTATCACTACAAAGTAATAACTTATTTACGTTTGACTGCACAGTTAAATTACCTTTTGATATGCACAAGGAAATTTTAGTATGGTGCTAAATAATAGCCAAGATGGCTTTGTCAGAAACAACTCATGCCAAACCAAAGTAATTTATTTCTGTGACAGAGTAATGTACCTTTGAATGGGAGATATAATATGTTTTGATTTGAAGCAAGGCTGACACTTGTGACTTTCTCTTAAGTAAGCCAAGAAAACATGGTCTAGATTGAACTGCCATAAAATGGACATAAAGAATAGGGTAGGATAACCCTACTCAAAGAGTATTTATGATTCACTTTTAAACTGAAAGGGTATGACACTTGAACACCTGTGTCTCCCGTTGTCTGTCCTAACTCTGGTACTAATTCAACATTCTCACTTACAGACCTGAAAAAGGCAGAAGAGGTGACAGGATTATTAAAATTTGCAGATGAGAATAAACCATCACAGCACACAACTTCTACAGGTGGACAGGCTTAGAATTCACAAAGCAAAGACACTGTACAGGCATACAAACTGAAATGTCACATTAAGGCATATGGAATATGAATTCCACTCACAATCAACATGAGGTCTCTCTGGTTTAGGGGCATATATTTAAAAAAAAGATCTCTGTCTTTAATTAAAAACATTAATACAGCAACTGTATCACTAGTCTGTAATTTTATCCTAACTCAGGGGGATAAATAAAAGGCTACCTCTCAACATTACTAGCTGACTGCTACAATATGCCTAGTGCTCCATTCTAACTTTCACATGTGATGCTGCTGCATAACTGGATGCTATGTAGAAGTGTATACACACTTACACAACAGTTTGTGTGAAAATTCCCTGTGACTTCAAAACAAGAACAATAATGATCCTCAGTGACAAAATTCGATAAATCCTCAGTTAAAATAACGTTCTTAGCACATACGTACAATCACACACCATGCCAGGATTTCACAAATTCTATGTCAAAGCCTCCACTTCTATGAACCTGCACAGCAGTTTTTGGCTACAAAAGAGATGTGCTAGTTGACATCAGTGAACAACTTGGTCTAATGCATGAGACAAGGACAATAACTAGAACCTTAACTTTAATTTAGCCCCCCCAAAAGAAACCCACAAACCTAGAGATATAAATGAACACTAAAAATGATGACAAATAATATTAGTTGCTTGATCTTGCCTGGAATCTGCAGAGCAGTCATATGAATGGCCACTACTTACTGCTGAAGTTCTTTATTGACTCATGCTTTGTGCAAAATTACACCAACTTTAAGACAGAGGCCTAAAGATGGAAGGAAAATGGAAAATGGATTCTGAACTCTAAACTGAAACAGAAATTAACTTGCCAGACCTCCTCTGAGTACTCAGAGCCAAGGTAAAAAACTTCCATATGTATAAAAGATTCAAAGGGATTGTTGACAGAGATCCTTAACTAAAATGGCTTTAGGAAAACTACTGCAATTACAATTCAATTCCTCATCCATTATTAAAATTCAGCTGTTATCCCCCTAGTATTTTCCCTTGTTTGAATGACACATAAACTGTGAACTTAACTACCATGAAATATAAATAAGGCCACAATGTATTACAGAAAACAAAGATGCAAACATCCCTTATAGAAATTGTAATGCGTAATAGCATTATGTGTGAAAAACATGACAGTGTTCTAGAATGCTTAGTACTTTTACCTGGGGCACACTGTATTTACTAGTATAATTTTCAAGAAAAAAAGGGAATTAATCACTTGTTCACAAAAATTGTATACACATGGAATGGAAATAGTCTTTACAGGAGTTCAGTGCACAAGAGAAATTATATCTAGGTACAGTTATTTATCAAGATGTAGGATTAAGTTCCCTCATCCACATAAAACTATCAAGGCACAATGTATGAGGTACTTCCAGTGTAGGGAAGAAGACTTCAGTTGTAGACTGAAGAACTAATCTAAGATCTAATTTTTAGTTAAAGCCAACAACCTAACATTTTTTATAAGTTCTTATTACTTGTTTTAGAATGAGGAAAAAAAATTCTCTGAACAGAAGTAAAAGCTATGCTAAAACTTACCTTCTCTGAAGAGAAAATCCCAAAATTGTTCTATAAAATTATAAGATTTCTAAACTTACTAGAGAACATAAAGCATAAATATAGACCTGATTATAAACAAATTTGCATTTTTAAAATAATATGCATGAGATCAATTTTCAGATGCTCACAGGCCAGAGCATTATTTGAATGATCTACTTTATTTTTGCAGCAGCTTTGCTGTGTCAACCACCTCAGAGTAAAGGTTACTTTATTTACATGGCTATACAATTTCTTTTAAAATTCAAGACTAGTCAGTCCAATAAAAGTTAACTGTTTATCAAATCCCCTGCTTTAGAATGTAATTTGCAGCTCATAGTAATTATTATTCTTCACACCTTACAGTTCACCGTCTAACGAATTTAAGTCTGTGTCCAGCACTACACAAGTCAGACTACATGAGCACAAGGTTTCTTAGCTCACTGTAGAAGTCTATGAATTCATTAATTTCATGATTCCTTTATAACCTGCACCGAAGCAACATAAACTCGACACGGTGATGCTTTCCCACTGCGCCGTATATGAGAACACTGTCAGAGGGTCTCCATGAAGAATGCTACTTGGTATTAAGGAGAAAATTATCCTTGATCACGAGGTAGGTTACGATTAATTCTAAGGTGTGGTGGAAGACAGAATGCAAAAGGCCTCATGCATTAACATCTCCTTAGGCAGAAGGAAAACATCTGCAGCAAAAAGCAACTGAGTAACATTAATGTCACACCAAAAGTTTCTATTGGGTGATACACATGTGCTTCAGGAACGTGGTTTTCAATATGCAGTACCCAAAACCCCAGTAATAATAATAAATAAATACTGACCTAGATCTGAATTCAGGAAAATCCTCCATCTAACATTAATAACAAAGAACAAGGTGACTTAGGCTTTCCTCAAATAAGTTGGTGCTTACATCCCAATAACTGCAAGGACAGCAACACTAAGCAGTAATAGCCAAATCTTCTACAATACTGACCAAGTACTGCAAGACAACTAAATGTTTTTGGACAAGAAATTGATAGGATTTCAGAACAAATCTCCAGGGAAGAATAAAACCTGCAGTGCAGGAGAACATATGGCACCCTCCCATCCTCCTCAATGGTAACTCCTACTCCAGCACACATTCCTCCCCAAATGCATATACATTTTAGCTTTGCTCACATACAGTGCTGGAGGAGGGAGGAGGAAAGACTGAGTGCAGTTCATCTTCCAGCTTCCCTTCCTCCCCACTCCTGGAAGGAAAGAGTTGCACAAAAATAAGCACCATCTGAGCTCTGGAGAGGGAATACATATCAGCACCCAATAACCATTGTTACACATATGCTTTATGACCAAAGAGAGCAAAATGAAAATATCAACACACTGCCCATCTAGCTTGCGGCCTGGGCACATGCTTCCATGCTTACATTCCTTAAGACTAACAGAGGCAGCAGCAGTAATACCCGCTTCAGCATGGTTCAGCAACTGGAGTACAAGGGATATATATTGGCATGAACTAATTCTGGCTAATTAAAGAAAACACTATCATGGCCATCTTTGCTAGTATTTTCTCTCTATTACGCTGTAGAGATGCTCCCTAAACTGTGGGCTTCTAAAACATATGCTCAGGTACTTCCCAAGTAGTCCTGTTTTCCCAACAGTATTCACTGAGGAATTCATTGCTCCCTGCTGAGTTACAAAGTCTTTCACTCTGGAAAGCACACTATATATGGGACAAAACTACATTTCTGAAAATTAATCAGCTGGACCTGCAAAAATCTGCACATTTGGATCTCTGGCATGAGATCTCTTCAAAAGTTACTATGCTTTCCTTTCTTCTGCAGTTCCAACATGTTTACCCAGCAGAAATGCTGGACCGGCCTCTAAGTTATTGATTATTGAAGTAATTGCTCAAACAATCTTTACCTTATCGTACATAAAGAAATACTACACTTTGTTAAAGAGCTTGTAGAAGAGTTACTTCCTTTGAAGTAAACTTCAAAGTCCATTTAATGAAAACTTGAGGAATTTTATCATATTATATAACTGGGTCAAGTGCAGAAAGGTGAGATACAAATTTAACTTCATCAGTTTAATAAAATATCACAAATATATAAACTGTTATGAAACCTAGAAAACCGAGCAGTGAAAACAATGTTTCCCTTTTGCAGCTGTCTTTTTTTTTAATTTAGACTAGCAAACATAAAGCAGCACCTTGACAGAAGCAAAGCAGTAAAGGAAAAAATGACAGTTTAGATAGCGATGGATTTTCTGGGAAAGGCATTAAAATAGGTCATGGCACAAAAATATTTGTGGAAAATCAGACACAGTTTTCAGTTAATAAAAGCTTAATGACTTTAAGGACTAAACTATTCTCAGTTAAATATGTATAGCAGACATAGTTGTAGTAATACTATTGTTTACTTAAGTTAATTCTAACTCTTCCCAAATAATTTTAAGATATTAAAAAATGGCAACAATTCCCAATTAGGTATTAGAATTTCAGCCAAAACCATTACTAAACACTTGTATTACCACATGCATCACATTAATAATACATGAATTATTGAAGACTGATTAAATACGCATGTGTCTATCCAAGCAGATTTTTCCTCAAAACGCAGTCTCCTGCTTTCTGCTATTTTCAATATTTGCTTAAAGTCAGTGCTTTTTAGCCTATGCCTCATATCAACTAATTACGAATTCCTTACACCATGGTGTACTACCTGCCACCGAGGGAAGGGAAAAGGGAAGGCTGTTTCATGCTTCATTTGCTATCGACAACATCTCACTGGGGCTGTCTGCTTTGCAGTTTGACGAAAACTACTCTGTGGAACACATGTCCAGCAGACGTACAATTAATAGACAAGAGCACTAACAGATGATCAACTAGACACATCACCCTCTTGGCCAAGCCACCCAAAGCCCTGCGCCAACACCTCCTCCAGCGGGGTGCAGGGGACACCAACAGCAAAGGAGGTGGCAGTTCCCAGTTCTTCTGTGCTCGCCTGAGCCATGGGGTGAGCTGCGGGAGCATTTCAGACACAAATACAGGGCTCTCACATGGCAGGTTCAGCTGGGGTCACAGTTTGGAAATCAATAGACATATGACAGCAAGATGGCCAGTGTAAGAGGGCTTCTTAATTTGCATGCTTTTGAAGGCATTCTGAGGCCTAGGGAAATGGAAATATAATGGTATACAGCTGAAGGATGGAGGAGGATAGGATGGTGGTATGCTGTAATCCTGAACACGTACATGCCTAGGTACTGTGATAGAAGCTGGTGCCATTGCCATCACCCCAGCGGAGGCAGTCAGGCAATCCAACTCTGGGAAACAATGATCATTTCATTTCTCAGTTGTCTGCTTTAATATGATTTGAAGAAAAAAAAAATCCAAAGGACAGGAAAAAAACCTCTCTAACCTGGGTCTAATTAAATTTGAAGGTTTTGTTGAAACCGTAACCTGAATCATAGCCCCAAATATCTTGTGCCAAAATACCTCCCAATACTACCTCCTCACAAAAAAGAAAACCTGTGCATTTTGTTTGTTTTACTAATAGACACTTCCTAACTTCAGTATCTGGTGCATAATAATCTTTCAACTGTGTAAGGACCAAACCTGACCCTGAATATTGCAGAAGTTTATCAGAAGTGGATGTGGAGTCAAATGCAGGTGAGGGCACTGCATAGCTGCATGGCCACACACCCGTCCCAGAGCTCGGAAGGTCAACTCCGAGCAAGAGTTACTAATTGGGAAAGGCGGCTGATGGAAGGTGAGGGGCCCTTTGATGCCTAATTAGCTACTCCCTTGTCCTCACTGCCACACACGGAAACTTTCTGCTGGACATAAACTAAAGAACTAAAACTTACATTCATTTTACAATGCTTATTCTACTTTAACTGCAATATATTTCAAATGATAAACAGTTACAGTTGCAGATATTACTGGGTGAGAAAATAGAAGCTTCCAGGATCTATTTAAGAAAAAAACGTTATTTTCATGGGAGGGGAAGCATTTTCATGAAACAAGGCCTGTTAAAAGGGGCCAGTGTTGCCTAATTGTTAAAGCATAGAAACTTGCAAACTCAAATACTTTGTTAAGAACCTTCCTGCTTACTTCTTGTCATTTAGAACTTCTCTGTATTTGCCCACCTGTGGAATGAGGTTTGCTAATACCTGCCTGAACCACCTCCTGCACAGTTTGTGAAGAATTTTCTAAAAGACGCTGCAAAAGTGCAAACCAGAACCATTAATAAAGGAGGATCAATATTCAGAAAGTAACATGTGACACAGGGACCTCTGCACATTTACAACAGTAAATTATATTCTAATACTGAGCAGGAAAGCCCTAGATATTACTTTTATTTGAAAATCCTTCTATTTTCAAAATGTTGCTATTAAACTTGCCCATATGTTCCAATAACTACAGCTCTCATGAGTCTTCTATATTAATGGTAGCTGAAAATAATCTTGGAATATGGATATTTGAAAAAGTTACTATTTGAACTACATTAGCACAGTGTAGCTCCATTCACAGACCAAAATCCTGTTGCACTGAAAAGAGAAACTATCACAACTTAACTTGCTACTTCTTCCTCGTTTTCCTTTTCTTTTTGCTTTTTTTCTTTTTTGCTTTCAGTACCATCCTAATTTCCACATACAAAATGTTTTAAAGATCAAGTATCTTAAGTGCTGGAGTTATAACAAATGAAAAGAGCCCAAGTACTGAGCAGTCAGTCACACACTATCATTTGCACCTGCATTCACGAGGCCTCAGGTTACAGGCACTTAGATTCCTAATGGTTTGTTAACAAAGCCTCCGTATTTTCCCTCTACATTAATATTGGAGTTACATATCCATTAATCTCAAACAAAGACGTATCTTTTAAATCTTGTTAATGTTTTTACACTCAAAGCATATCTTCTCTGATTTAGCAAAATGACCTGTTAAGAAAGAGATGTCAAACATCTAATAAAACAAGTACTACCACAGCTAGTATGTTTCCTTGCCTGTTCTTGGATTATAATCTTTTGCCATAGTCACCTATATAACACACCATATACTCCACTAAAGTTTTGCTCATCTTTTCTTTCTGGCTACATATACTTCTTTCTGTCGTGGTTTAGCCCCAGTCGGCAGCTAAGCACCACCCAGCCGCTCGCTCACCCTCCCCCTCCCCGGTGGGATGGGGGAGAGAATCGGAAGGGCAAGAGTAAGAAAACTCACGGGTTGAGATAAGAACAGTTTAATAATTGAAATATAATAATAATAATAATAATAGTAATAATACTGATGATAATAATAATAATAATTGTAATGAAAAGGAGAATGAGAGAGACAAACAAAACCCAGGGAAAAGAAAACAAGTGATGCAACCGCTCACCACCTGCCGACCGACACCCAGCCAGTCCCCGAGCAGCGATCGCTGCCCCCCGGCTAACTCCCCTCGGTTTATATACTGAGCATGACGTCATATGGTATGGAATAGCCCTTTGGTCAATTTGGATCAATTATCTTGGGCTGTGCCCCCTCCCAACTTCTTGTGCACCTGGCAGAGCATGGGAAGCTAAAAAAGAAAGTCCTTGACTAGCCTAAGCACTACTTAGCAACAACTAAAACATCAGTGTGTTATCAGCATTCTTCTCATCCTAAATCCAAAACACAGCACTATGCCAGCTACTAGGAAGAAAAGTAACTCTAACCCAGCTGAAACCAGGACACTTGTGTTGTACAAATGGTTCCAATCAGAAATTATACCTATACAGTGTAACGCAGTGAGAAGAAGCAATGAGATGACCTAGGAGACAGATTTTTTTGTTGTTGTAAAACATTTACAGAGGCATTAACCAACAGGAATAATTAATAGTTTCTCTTTTCCTATGGATTTGGAAATACTTTTTGCACCTATATAATAAACCACAGAGCTAATACCTAAAGAATTATGCACAGAAACACCTTAAAGTAATTTTTTATTATTGCTGCTGTTATTACTCCTGCTACTAAAAACATTTTAATATGTGTTATGTCAATATTCCACCTTTCTTTTTTTATGCACGTTTTTAGCCCTTGCAACATGCAAAGGTTGCAAGCTGCAAAATAAAAGTGAACTATATTGAAACCAGACATTCATTTTAGCTATTCCAAGATTCAAAACATTTTATCATCTGTTCCTATGGAAACTGAAAGGATATTCTAGGTTATATCAGTATCAGCCGATTATGTTGCAGAGAAATCTGTGGTTTATTTTAATCCATAGTTCAGAGGTATAAATTCATGCTTAGTGTTTAGCTTGGTGATTTTGAATTACTGAAGCATGGTTAACACTTCAGTTCCATTAGATCATACTTCAAGATAAAATGAACTCTCTTTAGACCAGAATAGTAAAGGGAAAATTTCATAAGGTTTCGTTAATCCCCATGAAGTTTACCATTCGGATGTAGGTTATAACTAACACATACTCGGAAGATATTTTTTGGTTGTTAGATGAGCCATACGTTGCTATATCACATCTTAACAGAATAGCTTAAGGAAGAAATAATTTAGATTTATTGAAAACTCCTTCAGTAGTGCCATGCACCAGATGGCCAGATGAAGGAATCTGATTTAGCAAGTTAACAAGATCACAAAAACCATAACCATAATATTGAAGATGAAAAATAAAACTGAATAATGCAACATGAGTATGTTTCTGTGACAAAGAAACTTAAAGGTTAGGATAGAGTAAAACTTGCAAAGATATATAAACACATAAAGTGAAAATTCTCTATATGCATACAGAACTACTGTAAAAGAAAAAAACAGAAACAGTATGAGCCAGTAGGATTTTAATTAAACAGACTCAAATGCCATTGCGATCTTTTACAATGAAAGCCAATATGACAGCTATATCATGTTGAAATAAGTCTTCTCTGCCTTCATTAGAATTACAAAAAGCAGTAAAATGGGTGGCTAGCGTGAATTTAAATAAAAAGCTTTGGATCTCATCATCTGTCTTCACTAAGCAAAACTAGATGATTTAAAGTTAACTATAGCTACCACCCTCACCATATGCCAAAGTAGCAAACAGGTTCAAATTTTTCTTTTTACAGGTAATACTTCAGTCTTCTTACTCTAGATTCAAGTAATTGACTTCAAACTGAATAATCAAAAATGCCTTCCATTTCTATATCATATTGTAGTCAATCACTTTATTATGAAATAGCTGTCTCAGTCTAGTTTCCATCAGGATCCCCTCCAGGGAATCAAGATTGTGGAATAATAAGGAAACATAACATCTACTGCCTGAAGTGTACTATATTGGTTAAATTTTTGACAGTGATGAGGTTAAATTCCAACTTCTAGCTTTCAAAGTAGAAATAAACGTATAAACATCAAGGGGGGGAAAAAAAAAGCAATGACTACTCTTTGACAGAAAAAAAAAAAGGTATACTCTGGGTAGCATTTCAACTCTAATTTTTCCAGACTTTTCATGAGGGTAACCTACAGTATATGGATAAAAATATGGAGGCATTCTTTTCTCATATTGTTCTACTTTATTTGCTATTATAATGATCACTTTGTAATTATGCATACATATGCAGTTATGCACATCTCCATAACGGCAATCAATTCCATTGACATTCTGAAGGACGTAAGGGCTTATTTTATTTAAAAGGTATGACAAAATATGACAGCTAATACATAAAAGCAGCAAAGGGCAGGCAAAAACATCTGGAAGTTAAAATTTTTCTTTTGACTAGCACAGTACATCAGTGTGGGCAACATAACACATCCTAAGCTAACTGAACTAAAGATAAACATTAAGAGGCCCACTACACAACCATGGGGCACACAAAGTGACATTCTCCAATGACATTAGACTTTGTTCTACAGTCAAGCACATCTCCATGGAGCCAATAACTTTAGACAGCATATTCAAACACTTGCACAGCCCATTTTACTACAAAGCATTCAAATCTGAAGGCGACACTAAACTAGCAAAAACTAGCAAGCATACTTTGATTTAAATCGAAGTGTTAAAATACCATAAACTAATCCAGAAGAAAAGGAAGTTTCAGTGAAACATACCCTCTTGCTAAAGTATGCAAGATTGAAAATGAGAAACTCAAGATCACAGAACCTTGCCCAGACAGTAGTGCTGCAAGAGTCATCCACACCTTTGGCAGCAGTAATCAGAAGTAACTCAAGAATGCAACATTATCATCTTCTTCCAAGTTTCACCAAAAATGTGAAAAATGGAGCCCAACACCAGCCATTCTTAATATCTGAATATCTCAAACAACTCCAAGCGCATTTGCACAGCTGGAAAATGCTGCCACAGGATAATAAAGAGCATGTATCATTTTAAGATCCTGGACATTAGATTAAACACTGCCCTATGAAGGATTTAAGATTAATTTCACCAATCTTCTGTAACACTGCAAGTTGTACTACATAAGCACTAAGCTCAGAGGACCCTGAAATGAAATAAATTATGCAACTTCTTGATGATCATGTCCAGAAAAATGGTCAATTATGTGCATACTTTCCCTTCCAACCCCTTGGGGTAACAAAGAAGACCTATTGTTAAGAGATCCTTCACACGAGATTAAGTGCTGGTCTATGAAAGATTTCAGATTAATTTCACCAATTTTCCCATAACACTGCAAGATGTACTACATATGCACCTATCTTAGGGAACCCTGAACTGAGATAAATTGAGCAACTTCTTGATAATCACCTCCAGACAACTGGTTAATTATGCAGATATTTCATCCTCCCATCACTTTTCTCAGGCACTAAATAGCATTAGTCAAGAACAATTATGGATATACATCTAGTTAATAATTTTTTAATGTGGAAGGAAAAAATGCTGTACTTGTCCCAGAGACAACAACTTAGAGGAAAGGTTCAGTATGAAAAAGAATGCAAAACAGAACAATTCACAAAACAAATTCTACTCAGTGAGTTACAATATGAAAATCCAAAATGCCCCCAAATATGCTCAAAATGACAAGAGTATAAAGATGTTAAACTGAAATTAACTGAGACATTTTTGTTCAGATTCTATTGTTTACCTATTTATCTTGTGTCTACAAATCCAGCATTTGAACAGCTTGTATCGGTAAAGTCAAAAGCAAGAGCATAGGTTCCTAACCCATTTCACACATACAAGTACATACATGCAAAAATCCATCCTTCTTACGCAGAGGAGACCCATAACTTTTCTTGCAGCAGTGAACTTAGCTCAGAACTGGGGCTACCTCTTCAGAGGAGTATAAGGTAGAGGAGATGGAAATGCACCTCTTTTCTGCACACACATGACCCGGCTCCTAACACTACCAACCTTATCATTACTTGATGGAACTAAGTTTGGGCATCCCTGGCTGTAAGAGGAAAGTCCCACACTAAGCATCACAATATATAGCAGAAAGGTTTGAAGTGTGAGCTAAGTTGCAGTGAAAGTTTTCTTCTTTGTAAGTATAGCAGCCACAACACTGTCTGGCAAAACTGTTCTACCTGGAATTGAGCTATGGTAATCTTAACAAATTTCTCTTGTTCTGAGTAATTTCTTATTATTCAGATCTGCTTTACACAATATACTGCTGTTGAACAAAGGGGTGAAGTGGTGTCAAGAGTAAATCTAGATTCCTCTGCCTAGGATTCATCCTGTGAGCAAAAGAAATGCTGGGGATGCTTCAGGTGGTTGCAAGATGGATATATACCTCTTTTTTTTCCTTTTTAAAGCAGAAAACATTGCTGTCTCTTCTCTTAGAATGGTAACTTAACAAAGGTTCTTGATGTATCTCTGTTAAAGCAGCCTCTCCTGCTTTCTATACTATCCAGCATTAACCTGCTTACAGTGTGAAGGAAAGCTACCACGGAGTTTAGCATGAAACAGTAAGGACAGGGTTTGAATCAATTTTCTTGATACTGTTCTGTGGGTCATGAAAGAGCACCAATCTGCGCTATGTACACTAGGAGTGCGTAACAAAGCATACATGACAATAAAAAACCTGCCCATAGCCACTGGTAGCCCTGCTTGATCAGGTTTGCTATTATTTGTATTGCTTTTGTCAACAAGAGCAAAGAGGGCTTACTCTTTCTAAAAGGATTAGGAAGACAAGCATGGTTGGCAGCTCTGTGAAAGCCTGTTAAGTCTAGACACGCTGACAGACACTTCTAGTTTATACCCAGATGGCAGCTTTAAAGATACCACCATGAACATGAGTGGAAGCCTTCACTTCTGAAGCAGTCAATGGCTAATGCCACACTTCCAAAGGAAGAGGGAAAGAGAGATTTAATTTCTTTTGAGAAATACACAAATGTTACAGTGATGAACATGCAATAAAAACGTGAATTACAATGCAGAGAAAAAGACAATGTGTCACTTAGAGGTAAGTATCTGCTTTCAAGTGTTACTGCTGGTGGTTATTTGGGGAAATCTGGGCACAGCTCATTAGCCTGTGACTTATACATCATTAAATAAATAATCAAAATAACAAAAATAGCTTCTTACCTAAACAAAGGAGATATATCAAAATGTTGAAAGGGGTAGTTTAAACTTTTTAGCTCTGTTCCTTTTGTCAGAGTAACTTCTAGCAGCGTCTCTGCAAAAAAAGCTGAATTCTAGCGAAGACATTCACCAAATTCTAATGACTTCTGCTTAAAAGGATATACTTATAGTTTTACTTTTTTTATATATTTCCCCTTCCTGCTTCTCTTCCAGGTGGACACTGAAATACTCTAAAATGGAGACGTAAGCCCAACTTTCTTCTTAAGGCATTGCTGAAAAGTGCTAGATGAAATACAGAAATACAGCTCCCTGTTATGCAGGTAACCAATCTCGTGTATTATTTACACAGCAGATCAAAACAAAGGTGAAAACTAAAATTGCAATTGCAAATACGAATATCNTATTAGCAGGAAGACAGCCTATCTGAGGAATTCTGCGGTACAAAACGCAGAAGAAAAGATGAAGATCCCATGTCCTCTTATGGGAAATCTCAGAGCTTGGAAGGTACAGATGTAAATCAGCTGTCAATAAAACACACAGCTACAATAATACGAATCAAAGGCATACTATCTGCTAGTCATATTTCAAATTCTATATTTCTTGGGCAATGCCTGCATGCGTATTTTCTGAAGCACACTATTTTCCAACATTAAATCCATGAATCATATCCAACAACAAACCTGTGAAGCATACCCCAACACCTCTTCATGCAAACATCCCCACTTCTGATATGACTAAGC
>VYZW01021383.1:64769-80184 GCA_013401315.1 Balaeniceps rex
CCCACCCCTTCCCCCCTCCCGCCCCTTGAATACAAACTCACAACCTTACTTAACCACAACCTACTAAACCTGCTACTTTCTATTTTGCCCACTAACTCTCCTCAACTGCCTGGACTGCCAGGCTCAAAGGGGAGTGGGCAGCAACTCCGCATCCAGCTGGCGGCTGGTCAGCCCTGGGGCTGATACTGTTTAATATCAGTTAGTACCCTGGGTGATGGGACAAAATTAACCCTCTGTGAGTTTATGGGTGACAGCAATTTGGGGGAAGTGCTCAGTACCCTGGAGGGCAGGGCTGCCATTCTGAAGAACCTCAACAACCTTGAGAAATGGACAGACAGAAACATCATGAAGTTCAACAAAAGCAAATTAAGCACTGTTCACCTGGGATGGCATGATCTTGTGCACCCGAACAGGTTGGGTGCTCACTGGCTGGAAAGAAGCTTTGCAGAAAAAGACCCAGTGGACAATAAGTTGAACATAAACCAGCAGTATGTCCTTGAGGCAAAGGCAGCCTACTGTGTACTGGACTGGGTGTAGCAAGGGTGTAGTCAGTAGGTTGAGGGAAGTGATTATTCTTATTATTTGGCACTTGTAAGGCCACTGTACTCCATGCCTCCCAGTAAAAGAAAGACATTGACAAACTGGAGCGAGTCCAACAGGGAAGCACCGAGACAGGGAACTGAAGCATATGAGGAGAGGCTGAGAGGACCAAGTTTGTTAAACTAGAAAAGAGATGATTAAGATGAGACCTAACTGTTGTCTTCTGCTACCTAACGGGCGGTCAGGAGAAGACAGAGCCAGACCTTTCTCAGAGGTGCACACGGATAGAACAAGAGGCAAGAGACACAAACTACAGCATAGGAAATTCTGATTAGACATCTGGGGACAATACCATATTTGTGGTGCTGCACACCTTACCCATGGAGGATATTAACCTGCAGGAATGCATACATTATATTTTAATATAATTAAAATTGGGGAAGTGTGAAACATTAAGATCTAGAACTCTAAAAATCACCCTAAGCTTCTTAAGCCTTTCCTCAAAAGAAGCTGATTTGAGAAACTTCCTCAAGAGCCAAACATTTTTAGTAACTAAAACTGCATTTTTATTAAATTCTCTGTGATAAGATACTCCCAAAGAACTGTAACATCCATGCCATTCATCATCAGCATTTGGATGGAGCTGAAACCAACTCCACCCTAAATATTCTATCTGAGCTAGGGCCTAGAAATCAGAAAACATTCAAAGGAAAATTTCTTACACCAATACTGATAAATTACAAGTACAACAGGTCTGTAACATGAAGCAAAAGTTATAATCATGAAAACAAAACCAATATCTGTATCATTTTCAAAGTCCACATTTCATTCTGATAATTAAGATTGTTCTTCATTAAAAATAAACAGAGAAAAACAAACACTTCTCCATAACAAATTCATTGAAGTTTAATTTAGACACTGCACAGATAAGGAACTGCTCTTCAGATGTACATGGACTTCCAAAATCAAATTTATTGTGGCAACAAAGCAATAATACCTCTACAAGTCAATACTCCTCTTGGCTTTTTTTGGAGCTAAGTAAAAATAAAAGAATGTTGCTAGTAAAAATCTAGTTGTCCTATTTCTGTTTTGAACAGACTTCATAGCATCACAGACGCAAAGCAATGTGTACAGCATATGTGAAAAACATGGAAACAGAAAGGGGGACACAAAGGTATAATATGGAACAGGAGAGAGATGAAGCCGAAGTGGGGGATTACTGAAGAAATGAATTTATGGGTTGAAAGAGATGAGAATGATAGTATGCTCAAAAATAAGATACAGAAAAATATGAAGGAATGTAACTTGTGAAAGGATACAAATACAAATCAGTTCATAAAGTTTGGTCTTATTAATCTGCAAGAGTAATTTAGTGCCATCATCTACTTTCCACCTTGAGAGTTTCCGCCCCACCTAAGCCCGTAGCTTTGCACTGCTTGCTCATTACCAATGCCAACGGCATCTCCTCAAATTTCAGGAGAGCATCCAAAACTGGAAAATGAAGGGGTGAATAAAGCTTGTTTTTAATAAATTTAAAGTAGACATTAATCAGGATTTTTACTGTCAGGAAAATATTTCTTAAAATCCCAACAGGTGAACAAAAGCAGTCCTCCTTGAAATGGAGCATCGCATCAGTACATAAAATGAACCACGATGAAAAGAAATGTACTCTCATATCTGCAGGAGATAATTGCATTGAAAATATATGCAACTGCATCATAAACCCGTGTAAAGGAATTATGTCCTTCCAACTGTATTACTGGAGTGGCTGAAGAAAACCATCTCTTTCCTGAACAAAGACAAGGACTCACCTAAATGAAGGTATATGACTTTGGCTCTCTCTTATTTACGTAAGTCAGCATCATAACTAAGGCCATGAAAGCAAGCAAAATAGTTACAAGTAGAGGGATGTAAAAGATAACCTAAATTTGCATGTTGGCCTGAAAATACCAGTGGTTTTGGCAGCTTTTAAGTATTATTAATACGTTATAGCTAAGTAGAATTTCTCAATATAGAGCAGTATGTAAAGGTACAATGATCCAGTTTCCATGAGTACCATGCCATGTTGCAACAGACACATGCAATGATAAAAGAAAATGAAGGAAAATGGATAACATGTTTCGAAAATCTTAGTCAAAAATAACTTCTTTCAAACATCCCACCAGTTGCTGAGATGGCAAAGATGGCTGACTCTTCGCTAAATCAGTGCCCTCAAAGGAGAGCAGAAGAGATGTTCGTTCATTTGTGTGTTTTAATCCATTATGTTAATGGTTAATGACCTAATTCTTGAATACTTTTACATCTGGATAAAGTTACGCATGTACAGCTACAGACTTAAGGTGTGCAAGTCTACAATTACCTCACTGATTTAGTAATTTCTAGCTGCACTTCATTTTTTTCATTTCAGTGAGATATATCCTACTTTTTTTTGAGTTTTTATCATTATTTTTGCAATGAAACATGCATCCAAAAATGTCAGTTTGTACATGAGAGAACATGGAACACTTCTAACATACTTGTAAATGCCAGGAGATGCTTTAAGATCAGTAGTGCTACAGTGCTGTAAAATCAAATTTTTAAAAAAATCATGCTATTATCTTGGCCCCCAGATAAGGGGGAATACTACTTTTTTCTTTACTATATATATAAGCTGCAAATACTTCTTTCATATTCCTCTCTCCTTATGGGTCTCTCCTGCCTCTTTTCAACACCCACCATTCGTTCCTTTCATACTTACACCTTCAGGAAAACATTTCTGCAAAAGCAAAACCGCATTTTCTTTAGTATCAGCTATGTTAACTCCCTCAGTACTTTAGAATATATGTAATTTTTATCTTCAATAAATGCATATTTAATTCCTCCCACCTCCTCCTTGGCATACCATCAATAACTTCCTGCAATTAACTGCAGATTTACTTGATTCTATCATCTTCAGCGTCAACAGATGTTGCATCAGCTATAAATCACACAGGTTTTATGTACCTCAGACACTTTGTGGGAGAACAAAGTGAACCTTGTGTTATCCACAGTGCTTCTGTAGACAACTTGAACATAACTGCAAAATTTTAACACATCATGCAATATATGTTATCTCCTGCAGTAAAGCCTTCTCAAAATTTAGAGATCAGCCTATGGCAGAAATCTGCCCAGTCTGCTTTGTTCTTCCCAATTCTTCTAGCAATAATAAAACTTAGCAACAGTACTAAAAAGGTGGGCAAGAAAAGAATGTTGTTTGAGAGCCAAACTGAACATAACAGTGTTCAGATTCCAAATACTTGCATTTGAAGTTAGCCTCCACAGGCACCTGTCTTTCGACCTTCCAATAGAAATATAAAGTATTTAACCATGATACAAAGACTGACAGCAGTTACCTCTGATGATGCTTTAATACCTTCTATCTTGTACAATTTGGATGGTGAAAATGAAGAAAGAAAACAGCTTTAAACTTTTCCTCTCCCCTGCCCCAACATTTGTTGCAATTTGCTAAAAAATTTATATAGATACAAATCGGTAAAATACAACTCTTGCCCTTAGCACTTACTATAATGTTTAGCTGTACCTGCAGTAACAAGAACGCAAGGAAGCTGAAGGAAACGTCACATCCCTCCCAACCTACCCTCTACGAGCTGCTCTGTAGTGTTCACCATTGCCTCCAAACCTGCTAGATCACAAACCTGAATCATTGCTCGCCTACAAACACCAGTGAAAGGGAATTTGAACAGCATACCTGCACAGCTGCTCCTCAAAGATGGAACAAAACGAAACAACCCCCTAGTACATGCTTCAGGTCTGCCTTTAGACAGCTGTGGCACCATACCTTTTCTGCTACATGTAAAAGTTCTTCAACAACTTAAAAGAATACTATGATTTATTACTACTAGTCTGGGATCTTTCATGCATACTGACCATGCTTTTTCCAAGCAAAACATACTTATATTGTTAAAATTAGGAAGCACATATATGTATGAAGATTGAGAATTACCATGGATTAAGATTTTGTAAAAATGTACTTGCGTTCTCAATATGATTAAACATTGATGAAAACAGAAACAGAAGCTATAGTTTTTCTTCTATTATTTTGAAACAGATAAAAATGAAAAGCCAAGTCTTCTCAAATATTGGTACTGATAACACGTTTGAGTTCTACTATCATTAATGCCACACAGACACAAAATTAAAAATCAATGTCTTTGGTAGCAGAGTTCAAAATAATGAGCTAAATGCTAAAAATATCAAGAACTTTTTTTTTAAAAGACTGTATATCCAAGGAAGCAAACAGTAAGTTCAAGCAAATCTTTCGGTTGTTAAAGGCACAAATTGTTAACAGATGGGTGATAACATTTAATTTAGCGAATAATTGTTACTAAATAAATAATGCTGGTATTTTCTTTGTAGAATTACATCATTATCTATGAGCCAATTATTATTACCTACATCTGTCAGCCAATTATATCTAATAATCGACACAAAAAAGTTGCACAGACAAAAAAATGTGCTGCTTGAAGGATAAAAGATGTTTAGCAGTTTAATACTTAAAAAGAAAATCGAGAAAACATACAGACTCATTGTGTACTCATATGATTCTATCATAATTTTTATTACAGTTCTTCTAATTCTAAATAATATTTAGTCTGACAACAGATTTGTCTCAAGCCTCACAAAGCATAATTTGTGGAATTCACAGCTGATAGTTATGAATCATTTCAAGATCAGGAGAGAAACAGATTCTTCTCTAAAACTAACATTACCATTGTTTAAATTAAACACCTTTTCCTTTGAGGAAAAAAAAAAGAATTAAAAAATTCAGGGGAAAAACAATTTCTCAATACCATATACTGAACTTTCTTATAGGAACCCAATCCTGAAGTAAAGGAATTATTATACTGCACCACAATTAAGATTTACATTTTTCCAAGATCCAGAAAGTGTATTTTGCCAAACAAAAAGAAAATAATAAAAAAGTGAAAATAACTATTTATCTTTAGCAGAAAAAAGTAAAGTAAGTAACGATTATCAATGGTCTTCAAAAGTAACGGTATTGATACACTCATGACCATTCATCACTGAAACACTGGAAATCAAGAAGTTGCAGCAGCAAAGAGTCTTGACTGGAAACATGACAACATCTGCAATTCTAATATGTAAAACTTATTACTGACAAATATATCTCGCTGGGAGATCCCTGCTCAGAGAGCAGCATATAATCTCTAGAACTGAGTAAAATGATCATCAACAGATCCTAAGACACAAACTGCTGGGTTAGCTGTGGTCTCGGCTATTAGATTCCATGACTTGATTTTGCCCTCCAGTTAGCCAAGCTCCTCCTCCAACACAGGGTAATGAGCCCAAAGCATGGACAACTCGGAAAGCAGAAGCTCCATGGAGCCATAATGTATGGTTTAGCAGTATTATGAGCAATGGAACTGTTACATTTGATAATCCTCAATTCTCGTTTCTTTTCTGTTAACCATAAAATCACTCCTTGAACCCATGGAAACATTCAGCAAGCACTGCTTTCCATGACAACTGAAATGCACATTGCGTGGAGCAGCAACTTTATGTTGTGAACCTGCCACGCAACAGTTTCACTCAATGCCTTTTAGCGCTTGTAATGAAAGAGAGTGACTGTTCATTACATCTCTTTGCCTTTCCCACAGCATTCATGATTTTATATACCTCCATCATACTCCCCCCTCAGTCATTTTAAACTCATTTATAGGGGGTGGTCACTGACTGCTGACTGACCTCTCCATCCTCACCCTACCACAGGAGCATTTGCCATGTATTTCTTCATTGGATAATCTTGGGGGTAGCAAGTTACAGATTTATCAGATGCTGCGTAACTACTTCTCTGACACAAGAATCCCAAGAGAGAGTTACCAACAGTTGGCAGGCACGCTCACTAACCACCCCAGTGCTAGCGCAGTGCCAAGCCTGACCCTGACCCCTCTAGGTTTCTAGTGGCTCTTTATGCCATGCAAGGAAAGACGTTGTAATTTCTACCAACTGAGAAAAACAACAAAACATTCGTGAACATTCTTTCAAATAAAACTCTTGATTCACCTAATTGATTTCATGACCTCCTTTGCCGTTTTATTTGCAAACTAAGTATGTGAAAAGGGACCTTTTTTTTTTAGAAAAAATATATGGGGAAAACATTGCATTGTGAACTTTTATAGAAATATATGAACTCATGGATACTTTGGGTACAGTCTAAAATTCCTTTCTGTGTGTTGGAACTTCTAAGGAAAAAAAATGGAAGGTTAAAAAAAAAGAAAAATCAGAAAGAGCCAGTTAGGCAAATGTTAAAAGTCCTAAATTCATAAATACGTAACACAGAGACACATGTGAGGCCTCTCAGCTGTGTGGCTGGAGATGGCCAGAAAGTAAAGAGCAGTAATAGTTGCTCCAGGATATTGGCTTCCCTGAAGTAACTTTCAAAAAAGCAGCCAGAGCCACCGGTAACAGGCCAGTCTCAATATGAAGGTCTGCCTGACTTCCCGAGAGAAGCAGCTGTGCTGAGTAACTACTCAACCTATGTAATGCCCTTTAGAAAAGGAAGAAAGATTTGCATTTTGTTTCTGAAGACACTGGTGTACTTACATAGTACCGGACTGCTGAAATGGTGAGAAAGTGGCAAACAGAGAGCATCAGAAGGGACTTAAGGTCTAACTACTGCAAAAGCACCAGCAAAACACAGTGGCACACTGGGGCTCAACACTGGTCAATCATTCTCAATACAAAAAGTTTTTTCTAAGGCTTGAGGGCCTGAAATACAGACAAATTCCAGCTACTGAACATCTTAAATGAAGGTGGCTGTCTTGGTACCGGCATCACAGCAGACTTCTGCACTACAGTAACCTGGACATTGTGGCAGAGCTAGGAGGCAGGCGACAGCCATTGCAGATGGTGACAGTCTAGGAGCATAGTACTTTGGCTGCAGCTTACAGCAAGAGTCCTCCCACTGTGCGAACTCTATTACATTACTACTTTATATTTCGTGCTTTTTTCTGATCCAATTAAAGTCATTGTAAGTAATTAAAAAGGCAGGATTAGCTGACTGCATTTCAGGAGACATTACACAGATCATATTTGTAAATAAAATGGCTTATTAGGACTGACTGAAGTAGAGGAACCGGGCAGAGGCTTGTGTTAGCAGTACCCTCAGAGAGGCAGAGTAAGCCATCGGATCAGCAGCCCTTGGTCCTACCTGTGACGGCCAGCACAGCCACCAGCGGGCTGCTGGGATGGCTCTGATGGACCTCAGCTCCTTCCCTCTCTGAGAGCAAGCACTAAAGAGGGCATAAGGCTCTAGCACAAGGAATTACTCGAGTACAAGTATAAAAATTCCAAATTTAACAGAGTTTCCATTTGTTTTACACAAAGGAGCTAAGAATGAAAACTGTAGCCTCTGCAAGGCACTGGCTTTTTTTTTTTAATCCATGTTTGCATGCTGTTATAAAGGAGAATTCAAAATTAAATGCATTGTTTTATAAGATATTTCAGTAATTGTTTGGAAGCAGCTATTGCTTCCTATTTAAAGAAAAATATTTTAATTATGTCATATTATGTTACGGGGAAAAAAAAGTAAGGCCTATCCAATTCCAAAGTACACATCTCTTCTGATTTCTGTTTTGCTACAGTTTTAGACTTGTCATGAGTTGGACGAAAAGCAGACTTCAAAATGTCAAACCTTCCCAGAAAGCAACAATTCCAAGTTTCATCTAACTCTTCCAAAGACTCATTTTCATCCACAAAGTTAATTATGCTTGCTCTAACTTTGGCAAGCAGCGTTAGGGATCAAGGCAAATTGCTGGAGCAAGGGAAAGCAGACAGGTCTTCAAAGGCATTCTAGGTAAGACAGAGCACTCCTTAGGAGCATCAGGCTTCAATAATAAAATTTTGTATTTGATAGCAGGAAATAGGAAAATAATTTCATTGGCTCGTTTAGAGAATGCCAGTTTTCCATCTTCTCATATACAACCACAACAAGTAGTGGCTTGTAAAAAGAAAAAAAAAAAGGGNATGACAGAAAAGTTTTGTATGAAGCCTGTTGCAGGGGTAAAATAAGCTGAACACAATTCCAATTTTAGAAATACAATGAGATGAAAAAAGTGAAATTGAGTATCAAAGGCCCCACAGCAACTAAGAAGAGGGACGCCTGTCTGGGCTCACTGAGGGAATCATGTTAAGTTAATAAAATGTGCAAACCACCAGAAGTACATTTCTGAGAGGAGAAAAAACAGAAAGAGAAACAAACATTCCTTGGTCTGACAAAGCAGAACATTTCAGAATACTTCTACCCATGCTTCACACCTTTGAGGACCCAGATTTTGGGAGACTGTTCGTACATATGTTCTTCATTCTACCTGCACTCTCCAAGTAACCACTCAAGATGCTCTAAGTCTCAGCCTCCCTCACCCTCTGCCCCAAGTAAAGCCGAAAAATCTGGTGTACAGTTAGGAAAGAGGAAGCAAAAGATGGAGAGAAACCACTGTTTCTTTCCCTGGAAAACGACAGAGAAGGCAAACAGCAGCAGCAACAGTGTCAAGAGTTCAACAAATAAGTCAGCCCTCAAGAAACCATGGCATGGTTCTAACTTTTTTAGAACAACATTGGTACGTATATTTTACTTTGTTTCTCTATTTCTGAACTTCTAGAGAACCCTTGCTTTGCATTCTCAAGATTTTCAGAAGTCCTGAGAACTAAATGGGATCTTTAAAGTTCAGATTCTCAAACGTTATCTTGATAGTATTATCTAAAAATTTGCAAATATATATATATAAGTAGCATGAGATTTTCAGTCCTACATTGCCACAAGCTAGCAATGCAGTCATAGAAGTGCAGTACTGCCTTTCCCTTTCCCGGAGAACATGTACCAGCTGGGTCAGATCTTCAAAGGAATTTTCTGAAACAAAGGGGCACAGTGTCAAAGTCTGGGCCTGATAACAAAGGAAGCTATAGTATCCCCACTTGCAAGTGATATGCTTTGTGCAGAAAGGTTAAGAAGCTGTTTTTCAGCTACACTTCTCTCACTGCCTCCTCCTGAAAGTGATCACTTTGCTGGCTCCCCTCCAGCAAGGGCTTGAGAGGGATCAGACAATTCACCAGTGAGAACTGCATGGAGAGCCTGCAGGCAGAGGTAAGAGATAAAGCATCTTAATGGGAAAAAACCTGCAGACCAGAGATGTCTCTTCTGTAAGGGAAAACATACTGGAGACACTGCAAGGGCTTGAGAATTACTGAACACTGGAGGTATAATAAATTACAGGATTGTCCCACCCCTTTTCACACAGTGAGGACAGGAGAAAAGATCTGAAAATCTACATATACATTTTACCAGGATTCCAGCAAATCACAAATCCAAAAAACTTCCAAACCTCCCTTGTTAGATGGATTCTGCTTTGCAAATGTGTTTAGAAACGGATAACTACCTGACTCATCTCCACCACAGAAGAGTTATTTCATGGTGTATTATTAGTCACCTGTTATCATCTGTGTCCTTTGAACCCATTTTGAGACTACAGAGCACAACATAAATCTGCCACAGCTTTTTGGCACCTCCTGCCAAATACTTGCTCATATTCTGCAAAATTATGCAGACTATTAACCTTACATAAATTTTAAGAGGCTGGGTCTTCCCAAAGAACAAGCAGAGGGCAGACCTTCGCAGTTCATAATAGCAGTGACCAGGACCAAAACAGATAAGGAAGAACCACTAAAGCCTCCACCTGAATTCAAGCACAGCACCACTGTGCAATTGCTGCACAAGGAAATGAACTGAAATACAGTCCATGTAACGCAAAGGGTGCTGCGACACCTTACTAACTCTACAAAACATCTCTTGGAAGGATAGCCATGAACCTTATGTCCCTCTGCCTCATCATATCCGAGCACTTACAGCAAAGTGAAAGCACAGCTCATTTTGGATTCAGAAAGAAATTTACCAGAAAATCCTAAATATTTTCAGTATGAAACAGCACACCAACCCTGACAAACATTTTCTTTATCTTCAGCACAAGGTCCCTAGAAGATTCAAAAGTAGTTATCTAAGATTTATACTGAGTCAAATATTAATGTAAATATTTCTAAGAACTCTTAGCTTCTAGTTTCAATTTAATTATTTTATAGACTTGCTTAATATGTTATTGCTTAATATGCTTAAAATGTTTTGACTAGTTCAGTCAATGTTGAACAAAGAAAAAAAGAGTGCAAATGACTTAAGAAAACTGTTCTTCATCTGGAAACAGTTTTACAACACACACCGATAGGTTTTCTGCCCATCTGTTAAACCAGCCCCATCAAATTGTTTTGAGGACAAAAAACAGGGATAGAAAAGAAGACTCACAGTATTCATTATGACTCATCCAGTATTTTTCACTAGCTTTGCTTACTAAGTGTAACACAGTTGACTCTACGTGCTATTCTTTACTAAAAGAGTTACATTAAATCCAGCTCTAGATTACAAACTCTTCCTAGTGCAGCATCATGGTGATGAAGTGAAAGGTCCACAGTATTTTTATACCAGCTAAAAGCCTAAGTGTACAAAAGTGCTTTTGCCGGTGTAATTTATCCCATTTCATTCAGGAACTAACATAGGGTGCATTGGCAAAAATGCATTTGCACCACTACACATCTGCTGAAAGAATTATCTGGAAGAGCCATACCAGCAAAACTTTTCTAGTGTAGATCAGACCTAAGCTACCCAGGCACCTCAGCACTGAAAGAGCACAAAGTCGGAGTATGCACTGACAGGGCTCCGTAAGAGGCATCTATTTTGATTTCCAGCTAGCCCCTCGAGCACGCACCGCCAGGCAGACAGCAAGCTGAGAATTAAGAATGATGCTGTCACACAGCAGCGCATGGGCTGCTGCTCAGCAAAATTCTATTCTAAGCAAGCTGATCTTCAGCACTGTTCACACTGCGATCAAACTGTTCTGCTGTGAATTAGTATTTCCCCAGTTTTCAGAGTAAAAATAAAAAAAATGAAATGTAACAAAAACAAAGCTACTGGACAGTATCTGACATTTTGAAATAGAAATACTGAGTCTTTGAAACTTTCTGAAGTAGGTCAGATCATTTAACCTAAGACACTTGGCTACAGACAGTTACCTGGTTTTTGTAGATGAACTATTTTTATCTTAAGGTACAGATATCCAGTAAATGAACCCAGTAAGTTAAAAACAATGTCACAGCAAGTGAAAATAATTCAAACCCAATTCAAACTACTCCATTTAATGACTGTATAGGTCTCATAAAATGTAAGTACATTAAATAAGCAGAAAAGATCGATATGACCAAGAAGCACCTGCATATTGATCAAGGAACAAAACCAAAGAGGATTATGTCTGATGCTTCACCCTAATTAGCTCCTTCTGCTCGCACAGCAGGACTCATCTCCATGATTCCCTTACTCCCCAACCCAGTGACTATACAAACTGCCACTCTCTTTCATTCTTCTCCCACCCCGTAAGTTTTTAAAATAGCATTAATACTTATATTAGATGTACTATACTTCTACTGTTTTACGAAATTAAAACATAATTATAAATTCAAAAAGTAACAGTAGATGCCTGGTGGATGGATGAAGAATGGAATTGTAAGTCAGCTTCTGACAGACAGGGGATATTTCATGCTGCAAAAAAGCTAATGAAGAATTATGTAAGAGTTTCAAAAATACGTGACAAGGAAAATTACAATAAAAATTTGAGGTGCTCAGAAAAAAAACTATACCAAAATTCCTTCAACATACTATGTACACAAAAGACTTCCAGCTCAAAGATGAAAATGGTTGGAAGGCTTAGGGAGTCTGCAGATCTTGGGATGGAATAAACTCTACAAAAGAAGATAACGAAGAGGAAACCATTCTTTTTCAAGGAAAAGCTGCTCTGCCATTGACTCTATCATTCTAGTAGCTCAGCATTTGTTTTTTTCTTTTTATCTTTTACTTGATTTTTTTGTCTTGAAATGTATTAAAAGGCCTACAGAATTCAATAGTGTTAATACATTTAAGCTCTATCAGACTTGTAATCTTATTTAAAAAGATCAAATTAGTTTATTACCTTTTATTAAACTCTTTCCATTTGTAGTTGCAGAAATTAAGTGACAAAGGGTGACAAAAGGATCCTGCAAGCTTTGTTAGCAAAATGGCTGTGTTCAAAGCTTGTCTCAGAGTCTATGCAAAATTCATGACTTAATTTTCTCATCCACATTTAGAAAAAAGTATTTAAAACCACAGCAATCTCAATCCACAGCATGCAGATCACCCCATACCTATTAAAAGAATGCTATCACAATAAAGATAAAGCAAAAATTAATTGGCAACAATTATTTTCAGGAGTACTGATGAGAATTATGATTGCCTCTGTTACTTGTTATGCCCCATATCATTAGTCAAAAAATATTCTGTCAAAGGCAAATGCTAAACTGACCCAGGTTATGAGTCATTCCATTTCCCCTTTCTGAGTCGTGCCATAAGGTCAGCTTTCTACTACTCCTCTGGAATTTACTGAGTGTTCAGAGACCTCCAGGGGAGAAGAGGAACAGTAATGATTCAGACACTCACTTGCATGTAAACTGACCATACTATACATTTTAAGAAAGGGAAGATACTGAGATCTGGTACCAAACCCAAGTCTCCTGTGATTCGGTTCCACATCAGTTTATGCTACCGATCTAAATTCCAGCTGCCATGGCTCCCTTCCTTCCACATCTCCCAGCCATGTTGTCTCCTCCCCTCCTCTACACCCACAAAAGCATTCTGCTGAAAATGACCCCCTCAGCTTTCAGCCAGATCAGTCCCTTGCATCAGTGCCTCACTCCTCCGGACACACATGTATCAGCACCTAAGCAAGGAACGAGTACCTGTGCGTGGCAGAGATGCAAGGAGAAAAGAATCACAGGAGAACAATTTGTATCAATTAACCAGACATGGAAGCCAATCTTTAATCCACTGCGTGTATGAAGCTCCACATTAAAGCAATAAAATACAGAACTCTATAAAGTTTTTGTTCGTACTGTCATGAAGTTTCCACCATCTTACTCAGCAATTACTATATCTATTCTGATTTCCTTTTACTCCATAACTAATTAATGCACTCATACAACGTATAAATAAGCTAACACATAAATTAGTTCTGGCAAAACCACTCAAAAATTTCAAAGCTGAAGTGCAAATTCTGAAGAGAACATAGTTGAGCAAAGTCACAAACTTAGGAAGACAAAGTGGAAGGTTACCTGGTATGGAAACAAATACCTTCAGTAAGGGTAAATTCTGTGTAGGAAAAGTAAAGAAGCTTTTAAATGGCAATTAGACAAATCCAGATTATTCAGATAATACTTATTATCAGCCTTTTTCAAGTGTTTAATCAATGCTCTTCATAAAAGTAGCTTAGGTGGATCCTATGTATATTCATAGTTATTTACATATCTAATCTAGCTATTTGCTTGTGTTTTGGGGGAAGAAGGATTTATTACTTGGCGAAGGAGAGGGATAATGCTATAGTGTCTTACAAGCCAGTGAAGAGCAGAAGTCACTGAGCTGTGGAGCGCTCCCCGTCTGTGGAGTGACAAAGCTGTGCTCACTCTGCGGCAGGCGAGCAAAGTTCTCACCAAATTGTCCCAGTCGTACACTTGGCACTGCAGCTTTACTTGCCCCTGTGGGCTTACAGGTTATTAAACGATCCACATGTGCAGGTCTCATCAGGATTAGGCCTCCTATGTAGGTCTAACTGCTCCTAGGAAACTATTGAATACGTGCACATTGATTCAAAGTATTGATTCAGTACATTTTAGCACACTAGTTGAAGAGTAAAAACAAAACCCAGCACTGCCCCCTTCCCCAGGGAGTGCCTTTTTTTTTTTTTAACACATTTATAGCTTTATTTCAAATCCAGCTTTCTCCAAGCAGATAAACATAGCCTCTACTAATCAGTAAGGGCTATGTTTAGTAAATGTGAACATTACAGATAAGTATTCTGGTGAAATAATCTTCTTAAATTCTATAAAAATATATTATTCAACCAAAGAGGATTCCCTTCCCCACTCCAATTACACGTAACTAACACAGGTGACTTTTTTTTTTACTCCAGTATTTCATTATGGGGATTGGAGGGGGGAGAGAGAGATTTCTACGGAGAACGGATCAGGAGTAACACTTCTGGCCATGAAGGTGAGTAGAAAGCCAAGAGAGCATAACAAACATCAGGACATAGCAAACAGGATGACAATCATGTAAATAGCAAACACCACCAAGAAACTGAATATAAAACTTCAAAAATTACAGTACACACCCATTATAGAATAATTTTAATGAACTTGCAAAGACAGTCTTTCAGACTAATTTAACCAAGGAAAACTAAATGAAATTTCTCTGAAATAAAATAGGCTATACAGATGGAAGTCTAGTACTGTGGGTTTTACCTCTGGGAGTTGCAGCCTGCACAAGATTCTATTCTTTCATTACAAATCTGTTGTGTGGGGGGCGGAGGAGGAGTAACTGTGTTACAGGGATAAAAAGAATAGCACAATTGTTGTAAGAACATCTAGTTTTCTCTATGTATTTCCATCCATCACAATCCATCTTTAACTTCACATCTATTTTTCCTCATTATCTTACCCTATACTGTATCGGCAAAGAATATTTCAATGCTGGGGGCAAGCACTCCATAAAGAAAAGCCCCTGAACAGGACATCACTAATTCATTAGTGATGATCATTAAACAATCTTCATTTTAAGAGAACACAGAAAAACAAAGCAAGCTGATCAAGCTCCATCAGGAGAGAGAGGAGGACTGGCAGGAATAGCAGCTGTGCTCTAGCTCAGATTGGATTCGTGTTGGCAGAACTGTGAAATAAAGCCTGCAACATATTGTGC
>VYZW01021384.1:0-17250 GCA_013401315.1 Balaeniceps rex
AAAAGACCTCTAAGATCATCTAGTCCGACCACCAACCCACCACCACCATGCCTACAATAATAGGCGGTTCTGTGGCTGCAGGCATGCCCAGGTGCCACCAGAAGGATGAACGGTGCTGATTTGCACATAAAAATGTGTTTCTCCAACAGACTTACCGAACGGCGTTTGCCCAAATCCTCCCCCTCCCCTTGATCTCTTTTCCACCCCGACCTGCTCCACTCCCCTGTAGCGATATGTGGTTTCCTAGCAGATGACTGTAACCATGATAATTCACCTGGTATACAACTTATGGCCAACTTTTATATTAAATATTCTGGGTGGCAGGGAACATAATAGCAGGCTGACTTTGTTGTAAAAAGGAAAAAAACCCCAAACCACCTTGAACTGCATGTGATGGAAGTGCTTTCTTTTCAGTAAATCAAGCTGTTATCTTTCCAAACTCCTTCTCAGCACCCTCCCTCCCTAATTCCTCCGAGCCTTCATCTTTCTGAATATGGTATTCCTTAGGGTACATAATTATCAGGAAGTTGCATACGTAATTTAAACAGAGACCTTCTGATTCTGTGCCTCGATGGGCTAGTGACGTTTCCAAGGGAAATTTAGCTGAACACCGGGGTAAAGCTCCCACTGTTCTTTGACAAGTTTAGTAAGATTTTTATTGTTTGCAAAATAGCCCGACCTTAGCTTTACCCCTACCACCAAGGGGAAGGGGAAGAGATAGCTGGGTTATAACAACTCCATGAAATAAAACTAATAAAAATACAGAAAATGTACTTTAAGGGAATCCGTGGGATAGAGAAGCCCAAGGACTTGGGTGGTGGCTTCCTCCGAGGCACCAGGAGTGGGGCAGGTTAGAAGTTTGGGTTTGGCCTAGCAGATGGTTCTGGGCTCCTCTGCTAGGCTGGGAATCATCTGCCCTGATTTAGGTGTCCAAAAGTAAGGGAGAAATTTGAAGCTAGTCACTCCAACCTCTCTCTACAGTGAGTGGAGAGGAACCGAGACCTCCAAGGATTGATTCATCTTCCCTAATATTAGTCAAAACACCTGCCAGAGTACCTGGGACTGTGATGAAATGAGGATAAATACTACTTATAGTTATAATCCAGTGTTTGCTCAGGAAGCTGGGCTCAAGCTAGTTCAAGAAATGAGGTCCAGGGCTCCTTAGAAATGAAGGCCCAGGTTTCCTTTGGAATGAGAGAGAGGTTTTCTTAATAATCAGAGTCTGGATGAGGGCTGGAGTCCAAAGGCAGTAATGTGAGACCCAATAGTCAAGGCAATGAGGTCCAGACTTGCTTGAAAATTGGACCTAATAAAACTTGAGTCGCTCAGCTGGTACGTAATCAGGAACTGGGATGCAGCTTATCTTGAAACTTATTCCAGAATTGCAACTTGAGCTCTGAAACCGAATGTGTCTGGGACTGCAAAGGACTTAGGAGTTTTTTATGGTTTTGAATAGTTCAGCTGATTTCAGGCTTTACAGCCCAGTTTTGCACTTAATCCTGTCCTGAAGTGGCTTCTTCAGACACAGCTGACATTTGGGAGGATTTTAACTTGCTGCTTTGCAGACTGTTTCTTGTTTGTTTTGTTTTCGGAGAGGTTTCCTCTTTATAGTATTTAGCATTTAAATGGAAAATGGAAGGGGGAGAAAAAGCATTTTGGTATCTCGCAAACCAGATGCCTGAAACAAATCATTGCTTCATGGTCAGCTATTAGTAAGCAGGGCTGGGTAAAGAGATGGCACAAAACTTCTAAGTCCCTTGGCTGCTCGGAACATGTTTCTGAGGAGCTTCGCAGCCTTTGTTGAGACCCACAGGGATGGGATAAAGTAGCAACAAGCAAGTCATTGCCCGGCAGGAATCCGGAGAGCAGCAGGAGGCATAGAAATGAGGAGGGATGGAAGACGTAGGCCCACAGCTCCACCAAAACAGGCAGTTTTGACCAGGGTGCTGTACTTGCAGAGAAGCAGAGGGGTGCCCGTCACCAGCATCTGCCGTATCGGATGAAGAGGTATATGTCAAAACCAAAAGGGTGGGTGAGTTAATGTCACTATTTCTGATACAAGGCATCCTGGCTTGTACCAGGAATAGCGTGGCCAGCAGGACCAGGGCAGTCATCCTTCCCCTGGACTGGGCACTGGTGAGGCCGCACCTCGGGTGCTGGTTCAGTTTTGGGCCCCTCACCACAAGAAGGACATGGAGGTGCTGGAGCGTGTCCAGAGAAGGGCAACGAAGCTGGGGAAGGGTCTGGAGCACAAGTGCTGTGAGGAGCGGCTGAGGGAGCTGGGGTTGTTCAGCCTGGAGAAGAGGAGGCTGAGGGGAGACCTCATCGCCCTCTACAACTGCCTGAGAGGAGGTTGTGGTGAGGTGGGGGTCGGTCTCTTCTCCCAAGTAACAAGCGATAGGACGAGAGGCAATGGCCTCAAGTTGTGCCAGGGGAGGTTTAGATTGGATATTGGGAAAAACTTCTTCATGGAGAGGGTTGTCAAGCCCTGGACCAGGCTGCCCAGGGCAGTGGTGGAGTCCCCATCCCTGGAGGTATTTAAAAGCCGGGCAGACGAGGCGCTTAGGGACATGGTTTAGTGGTGGACAGGGACGGTTGGACTTGATGATCTTAAAGGTCTTTTCCAACCAAATGATTCTATGATTCTAGCTACGTCTGCCTTCGGACCTGTTCTATATCTGCTGTCATCCGATGCATTCTTTAATGACATGGACAGCAGAACAGAGGTTAGGTTTCTGGAGATTGTGAGCTGTATGATGATGGGAAGAGATCCAAATATGCTGGAGAACACAGTCTGTGTGCAAGGTAAACATGACAAATTGGAGGATCAAGCTGAAAAAACCTAGGATGTGATTGAATAAGGACAAGCGTCAAGCCTGCACCTCGGAAGGGTAATCCATAAGTGTGGGATGGGGAACAGCTGGCTTGGCAGATGCTGTGCAGGGAAGGGTGGGGAATTTGTAGCTGATGCAAAGCCACTCATGATTCAGTAACGCCAGGCATAGAAAAAAAGCAAATGTATGGGCAAGTGTTACACTATCAACCACAAGGCACATGGGCGAGCCACGTGCTCATCTGGTTTTTAATGCTGTACTTTAAGAAAACCGTGGATCAGTGGGAGGGTGTTCAGGGGACAGCAACAGGGACTATCAGCACCCCTCAAAACATGGCATCAAGGTAAAATGAATACATAGGAACTGTTTAGCCTGAAGAAGAGACGGCAAGATAACAATCTTCAAACACGGAAAAGGCAACGAATAAGGGAAGAATTTATTCTTCATGCCCCCGGTGAACAAGTGAAGAAGAAATGGGCTTAAATTGCAGCAGGAGAGATCCAGGTTAGGCATTAGCGGACTGTCTTTAAAGCTGGTGTTGTGAAGCGCTGGAGTTGATTGCCCAGGGAAGGTGCAGACCTTCCACTGCTGAAAGGCTTCGGGAGGTTACACAAACATCTGTCAGGAGCGGTTTAGGGAGCGTTTTCTGGCTTGAGGCAGAGGAAAGACCCACCGACCTCCTGAGATGCTTTCCTGCCTTTTTTTTTTTCCCTTGCAGTTTTAAGTTTCTGATATTTCCTAGCTCGGTAGGATGCTCAGACAAAGCAGTGCTGTCAGAAAATAAGCTCTTCTCCCCTGTTTGTCGGAGTGAGCGAGAAACCGCGGTACTATCAGAATTTCAAATGTAATTTTACACAGCGGTCAGCGCCTGAAACATCTGAGGCTTAAATACGGGTTCAAACCTAGACATTTTCAGTTTCAAAATTGCCATAAACGCAGATGTCCGCGTGGTGTAAACTGCCCAGTAAGAGAGTAGCAGGCTCTGTTTAATTTGTGTGCTGCGATGCGCAGTTCACACTACATGGTCTGGTTCAGGTTAAACACACAGAAATAGAGGTTCCCACTTCTAATCTGAGCAAAGAGTGGGGCTGTACCTTACTACTGAACTACTCAGCTCTTTGCGGACACGAAAAGGATTTTTATTTTGGTTTTGAGATTTTTTTTGCATCTCTGTTTAACGTATAGTGAGCTTCATTCTCTGCTTCCAATTCCTAACTCAGGTACCAACCACTGAAAAAAAAAAGTGGCCAAAGGTAGGAGCTCTCACAGCTTCAAATCTATTTCCAGTCTGACCTGGAAGGCCTGCGAAACTCCGGGTGGGATAGGGCTCTCTCCCGAACGTTCACACACCCCCTGTAGAAACATAAAGAACGGAGAGCTGAGAGCTGTTCAGCGGATCCAGAGAAGATGTGAATCTGCGCCAGATCTTGGCTATTAGACCCTCAACTTCTAGAATAAAACTATGTGAATGCCTGTTTTTAACCTAGGTGGTGCAGCTGTCAGTTTTTATGTTAAAAATGTCAATAAAACTCATTCCAACAGCACTGGATGAATTCTGTATAAATACTTGGGATTTAAGCTTTGAGATCCGTGGGAAACTCTGAAATTTCTGCCTTCATCTTTTTTCCCGGCCATCAAAATAACCTAAAAATAATAGAAATATGATTACAAACACAATAAAAAGCCCAAACTGGAAGATTTCAAAAGTAATGAAAATTCTGACCCTATTCTTTTGAAGTTGTTGAAGCTGCTCACTCCACTCCTGTTGAGTCATTTTGTTTTGATGAAGTCAGACTCCTTCTCGTTGAGCCTGTAACACAAGGCTTCACATCTGAAATTCTATGTTTCCAACAATAAAGGGATCCTAGAGAATAAAAGTTTAAAAGGAAACTAAAACAAAACGAGAAAGTTGTAATGAGCCATTCTTGTCTTATCAAAGTACTTTCACATCTTTGAAACGAAATGAGAAAATGGAAACAAATGGTTTCGAAATTTTGTGCGTCAGAAATGTAACTGCGATTGATGTGTCCCCGGGAAATGTTTAGATTGTGGCAAAACTGTGCTTTCTGGTTAAAACTCTTCTGTCAAACCTCTTTAGACCAACACAAACACTGAGCTGTAATGACAAGCGGGCCCTGGAGGGCCGGCACGAGCCTGGAGTAACTGGAGGAATGATGCACCCTGTCTTGGCTTTTATGCAGGAGAAACCCAAGTGCAGGAGGTAACGTGGGCCAGCAGAAGTCCGTGGCAGAGCTGGGAGACAAGGTCAGCGGTACCAAGCATGATGAAGGCACCAAGCTGGGCAAAAATCCTTCATCTCCACCATCTTCTCAGCATGGCAGAGGAGTTTCTTGGAGCGATGCACGTACAGGAGCATCCCCGCTGCCACCAATGCAGCTGCTTCCCACGCCGGGTGGTAAGGAGCCCATTATCGCTCAAAAATCTCCTAGGAAGGCATTTTTGTCTCTGTATTGGAAGATTGAGCTAAATGCTTGGAGCTATTAGCAGACAATTAAAGCTAATGTTGCAGCCAGCAGAAAGATCCCGGTTAGCCACTTTACTCAATTTAAATCTTTGAAAATTTTCACAGTTCTAATCAAGGAATAAGAAGGAAAATACATATAGATGTGTGTGTATATATCAGAGCATTAACTTTCATTGTCAAATCAAGTCAAAAATTGCTGAATGAGGTAAATATGAGGAGAAATGTAATAGACTATTACCACAATATAGCTTGTGGCTTTCATTTTTAAATGATATTCACACAACCCTCGCCCCCACACGAACGCACTTCGGGATATTTAAGGGGAGAAAATAGTAGTGTTTGAGATGGATAAAATAATCAAGTAAAAGGCATAAAAATCTGCAAAGAAGCAGGTTGGAGGGGGCTGGGTTTTAGGCTGGGCGTTAGCTGGAGGGTTAATTTGTTGGCGGTCCTTTTTCTGGAGACAAAATAGAAGAGTATTGCATTAGTCTCAAGAACGAGAGAGACTAGAATAACAAAAGGTAAATGTAAAAATGGGTGGATACACGGCTAGATAGGTAAGAAGGAGAACATACGAGTTGTACGTAAGGAACATAAAAGGTGGCTAAAGGAATAGTGAAGAAAAAGAAATGCAGACCGGTGCGCGCGAGAGCTGTTTCATCAGACAAGCGGTTAGGTAGATAAAGTCAAGACAATATGAGGCGAAGGAAAGCTGTATTCCACAAGAAGCTGACAGATGGGTAGGCAGCCACAGAATAACGTGCTGCATAGTTTAAAGTTTTCTTTTTCGTGTAAGCTGTCAAAGAAACAACCTCACTGCCTGTTTCCAGTCGTTTGGGTTGTGGAGGGTATTATATTTGTTCATGAGGTGAGATGCTGAGCCACAGCCCTGTTTTTCCAGTGCTTTGACTCTCTGTACTTTCGCGTGATGTTGCCACCAGGAGGGAGGTGTCCATGTGGAGGTCTGGCCGGAAAAAGGAGGGCCGTAGTAAGACAACCAAGCAAACAAACCCCATATTTGGACACCCACTGTCTGAACAAGGATGAGGAGGGTTTGTTGCCTGGGGTCTCCTGGGAGCCTTCTTTGAGGCAAGTCAAACCTACAGAATTATCTGATGTTGTCTAGGAGACAAAATATTGTCAAACTTGGCTCCTTTTCCTGAGTAAAGCAATTCTGTTCTGGGTAACCTTGAGCAAGATACTTTACTGGCTTGTTCATAGAGATAGTTAGTTCTTACCATGCATATGTACAGACCAAGCACACTGGAGTCCCAGTATTTTCTGGTGACCCAAAATGACAAGCTCCCTCGTCATCGATCATGGTTTCTTGCACAGGAGGTTATTTCTTCCAGAAGGGAAGGCAGCGCAGCCTAGCAAGAGCACTTGTACGTTATAGCATCTTCTCCATCACTTCCCAACTGTCAAGAGCAGAGAAAGCAAGAGAGGAAAGATGGGGCAATGCCCTCCAGCTGTTGATGCTGCATCATGAGGCAGTGAGACCATGATGGGTTCCTGGAGTAGTGAATCAACGCTGTCCACCTGAACCCTCCTTCCCCATCACTGAAATTCCTGGGGACAGCTTTGTCTCTGCAGAGGTGAACCAGGGAAGAGAGCAGCCTGTTTCTGCTTGACAATCCAGCGTGCCTGGCTCTCAAGATATTTGCGTGCCAGGCGTTTTAGCACGAAATTACAGCTCAAGGCAGCAAAGAGTTTTCAGTGCTGAATGCCATTCCCAGAGTTGGCTGCTCCAAGAACCTGAATGTGGGTGGCAAAACATCCTTCCCGTTCAACACGTGGCCCAAATGCTGTAGGCTTTGGCTTGGGCCAGGTTTACCATCAGCACATCGTGCCTTGATTAAACTTTAGAAGCCTCTGCGTAGGCTGAAGGTCAGAATCAGAGCGCTACAGCGAGCAGCAGTGCCAGGGTCAGTGATTTTGTGCGACGTAGGGGAGCAGGCTGGAAATCACGTGAATCGGCTGTTTGATCGGTTCTTCAGAAAACACCACCTATGCCCGGAATAAACAGGCATGAACATCAGAGGCCATCCCACATTACAGCCAGGGGCACGAGAAGCTTACTGGCAAGTCTCCGGTCTTCGTGGGAGAGACGCAGTTCTTAGCAGCTCTCCTAAGGAGCTGTGGGAGATGTGGTTTCGTTGTATCAGCACATTTCAAAATGTCAGTGGCAATCGGAATCAAATGCTACAGTGCTGTAATAGGCACGGTAGTAGCATAATAATAACAGTAATATTATTATGGAGTTAAGTGCTTACATTAAGGCACTGCGCTCACAGGGCACACCTGCTTGAGACGCTTGCGTTGCTGCTTGTCGAGTGCCTTGCTTTGAGACGTTAACGCTGATGTGCTGCGCGAGGCCCTCGGGGAGGTGCGGACAGTGCTGTGGAAGTGCTGAGTATCGTTCTGGTTTTTCCTATCACCATCCAGCCCAACTAATTTGCCTTCTCTAGCCTGACCTTTCCTTCCCTGCCACCACCAGCTTTTCGGGGAGTTTATTTCGCAGCCTCTGTGAACATACTCCCTGCCCCATAGAGATGGTTCCCCATAGCTCTGGGTGAAGTAGCTTGTCCCTTCTGCATCATCCTCTGCAATCCTCCGAAATTCACTGGAATAGGATGTCTGTGGCCAAAATGCGTCACCCGTCTCTTTGTACCCATTTCCAGGAAGGGAGCAGCAAATGTCCCTCAGACAGTGCTTTCTTGTCAACTTTTCTTGCCAACTTTTCTTGCCAACTTTTTTCTTGTCAACTTTTTTTTCTTGTCAACTTTTTTTTCTTGCCCAACTCAGCCTGTGGCTGGTGAGGGGTAGAAAAGAAAAACCATTGGACTCTGTTTGTAAAGCAGGTTGGGGTCATCTCGTTTATGAAAAATGCTTGGGGAGAGTGAAACAATAAGTATTTCTGTCTTAACGTTCCCACTAGCTCCCAGGTGTTTGGCAAAGCAACAGAGGTAGAGCTAAAGGAAACAAAAGCAACAAAATCTAAATAGAAAAAAGTGACTAGCAGAAGGTGCAAAGAGATTGCAGCAGTTCTCCCATGTCCTGGTCTGGGAGAAACAGGACAACTGTGGTCCCTCCTGTGATCTCTACCTGTCAGACCAGCTCTTCTGTCTTCCCCAGCTGGAGGCGGAACAAGAAAGGAAGGGGTTGAATGTGGGATGAGCAGCAGCAGAGGCATTTAGCACTGCCAGGGTTTGGCGTCGGAGCGGAGGCATTGACTGGGCTTAGGGAGGTGGCCTGTTTTCAGCACACAACGCTTTCTCACCCAGCAAACTCACAGTTCATTTGAGAGGATGCCAAGGGAAAAAAAAAAATATATATATATTCTTTGGTGTGGATATAATGCTAACAGGGCAGACAGCTTTGAAGGGAACACACAGGAGAAGTGCGTATGAATATGTTTCACGGTGTTAAGCTGCAAAACCACACACTTCACCAGATAGAAAAAGCACGCGGGGCTTTGCAGTGAAAAGGGAGATGGAGCATCCTGCTGACCCATGATGGAAAGACCACACTCAAATGTTAACAAGGGGGCTGACTTTTCTGCTATTAGCCAGGCGTTTGAAGGGCAGGATGCATCCATCCTGCATCTATTCTCCAGGTCAGCAACCTGCTGTTACATGCAAATGTGCCAAAGAAAAGGTCAGCAGAGGAGTAAGTACCAAAGGGCTGCGAGGGAAGGGAGGAGGGATCCAGCTGAATGTCAAGGGCCGAAATGAACCACATGTTTTCCAGGCAGAAAGGCTGGCAGCCTGAGAAATTATTCTTATTTACACCTACAAGAACTGGTGCCAGACACACAGATGATGGGATGGCTGGGCACAAAGGAGTGAAGTATCGACCGGTGGGTTCTTCAAAGATGGGAATAGCAGAGGCCCATCAATCCAAGTCACAAAGGGAAGGAGAGTTATTGTCTTGCACACGCTCTCGCTCACACACATCCAGAGAGGCTTGCAATTGCTTTGCCAGTTTGGCTCCAGTCTTCCACTGACTCATAATCCAGCTACTCGATCACGTCTAAGTAAAGGGCTGTCAGTGCATCCCAGCAGCTTGATCAAAGAAATGCTTTGGTCCCAGATAATCCCACCAAACCTTTCTGTTCATGCAATGCTAAGATCAGGCTGTCTGCGTTCCCTCTGTAGTCAGTGGAGCAAGAGATGAGTTTCTCCAGGGGGTGACTGATCCTTTCCTAACAAAAGTGCTTAAGATATTGTGGTAGAACTGCCCTTGGCATGTCTGGATTTCCCTAGAGAGCCCAGCTGGCCAGCTTAGACATGGGCTTGCATTACAGCAATTGGTACTGCTCTCCAAGTGATGGCAGTAGTCCTCATTCAAGAAAATCTCTTTTTCCTGCTCTTTGCGTTTCAATGTAGCTGCAGGAAAGAGAAATGTTGCTCAGGGGCTACTGCACTGGCTGTCTCGGAAACCATGGATTCTCTTGGTAGGTCTTCCATTGTCGTCTTCTCCGCTGTGTCTCTACACCCTGGCATAACACAGCATGATGGATGTTCCCTTTTTCCCACCCTTCTTTCGTTTCCTCCATTTGGATGACGTTAATGTAAGGCTTACTCAATGTAACTGCAAAGTTACAGGCTCTTCTCTAACATTTTGGATGTCACAGCTTTGCTTTGCTAGGATCTGGGATTTTTACAGAAGGCGGCTGTATCCTGTCCAAGCGCAGCAGTGTCGAGTTACCTGCACCACCATCACTGCTCCAGGCCTGGCGTCCTTCTGGGCAACAAGTCCCACTCGTGCAGTATTTTTCCCCTGTTCTAAGCACACGTGTTATTCCTGTGGGATCAGCATACACATATCCTGAAGGGATGTTATCCTCATAAAATAGCTTTTTGATAAAAAGTCATGGGAGAAGACTGCCCAAAGTCACCCGGCCAGTGTGGAGAACTCCCTTGACACCAGCCATATCCACAAGCCACCTTATTTTGTTGATCCGTGACAACACTTTCACTGCCAGAGACCTGCAAACGCTACCAAATTGGCATGATCTGAGCTAAGAAAGACCCAAAGCACTGCTAGCCATGTGATGCCTCCATTGCCTTCCACTCAGTGAAGGTCTTCTGTACTTGTTCAAGCCTACAGAAGCAACAATGGTCCCTAACCCCATGAAGGAACCTGTCCTCAGACAAAACCTCCGTTGGCTCAGCGGTTCAGCAAGGTAGCCACGCTCCACTGCCTGGGGAACACGCTGCCGTTCAAGACTTGCTGAGCAAGCCCTATAAAAATGAACACATCTTGCCAGGGAGACAGTAGGGGATGATTAATGAAAACAGGCAATGAAGGGGGGGGGGGCATCAGGGGAATGGATTTGCTAAATTGACAGCATATAAAATGTTTGTTCCTGCCTGAAACAGCAAGGTTGGCAAACCCTATCATGGGCCAGTACCTTGGGTTAAGTGAGAAGGCCACGGACCCGTAAATTGTACATCATCTCTATTCAGATATACAGGCTTGTAGCCTCTCTGGTCCAGTGAGCCCAGTAATGAGAGACTTTAGAGCTGCCCAAGACATAAGATCGAGTGCCCTGGTTGTTCTAGCTCTGATAAGATTTTAGATGAGGATTAATTTTGTTAATGACTTTTTCAGTGCATACCTCTCCTTATCATTCAAGAGTTATTGTGTATGCTTTCTGCAGAAGTGGGAACCTTGAGGGATGTTCAAGAGAGACTTTTATCCCATGAGTAAAAAACAGAATAGCTGAACAAAGCAAGGGAGTACTTGTTATCAAATCATTTGGCCCAAAGAAAGATACAGCATCAAGCAAAACTCACCCAAAAGATTTCCAGTGCTATTTTTATCACATGATTTTTTTGCTCAGAAAAGTTAAAAAGGAGTCTGCTGAGGCACTTATTTTTCCCTCTGCTGTGTATAGCTCAAGTGGCTGAAAACTTCCTAGCAAATCTTCTTCTCCCCATTTTAGGAGCAGCCATCTCCTTGGCAGTGAGCGTGAGCAGATCTGCGGTGGTGTTAAGCAGGGGAGCTCAGCTGCTGATCTGTTACTGCAGGGTGTTTCACAGTCACGAGGAAAACATTGTCAACACGAGCCCTCACCACCTCACAGCCCCTGTATCCCATTCCTGCCTCCAGCGGAGGGGGTCCTTGGGTGATGAAGCACAGCCTGTGCTGGGCTGGTGATGGTCCTGACCATTGTGATGGCTGTCCTGCTTCCTCCTCCCGTCCCCAGGCTGGGTGCTGCCGCTGCTGTGTAACGTTTTTCTGCGTGTTCCCCGTGATGCAGAGGCCTGATGGTGGTACTGCTTGCTCACTCCTGAAAGCAGTACCAGCTCCCCCAGGGACAAAAGATTCAACAGGTAAAACCCCCCAGATGTTAAAATGTCTTCCACCAAGCAGATCCTTTCTTGACTCCTGGAGGATGGGAATTACTGTCATTTCCCCCAGCCACCTCCAAGACCTTCACCTGGTGATCCTAGGTTGGGCAGACATTCACAGCCATGGAAAAACGTCCCTGGGAAGTCAATACTCGGGCGCTGGAGGACTACCCCCTTGCATCTCTTATTGGCAATGACTTTCCTCATTCATTAAGTCTGACATCTGCTATTGATATCAATTATGATAATTAATGAAACATTTCACTGGCTGTGGCTGGTGATCTGTCAGCAGTTTCACCCTGAAGGTTGGTTGATGGTGTTAGTGGTAGCACAGAGGAGTTATTTAGGTGGCTCTATTGGATTAGGGGAGCAATGGGATCAAAAGATCTCATTGCCGTTTGTGTTAGGACCCCCTGTGAAAAGGCAGATGGAAGGAGAAGGAACCTGTAGAGACGTGATGGATGGGGCACCTGCGCTAAGGCAGCAAAGGGAGGAGTGTTAAGAAAATTGTTTAAGGTCTTCCCCCTCCATGTTCTGCCTGTTTGTGAAGTGTCTTACAAAAATTGCACAGCCTGAAGTCCTAGGATTTTCAAACGAGGCCAAGTGCTGGGTTTTGATTTCTCTCAGCATTGGGCACCCGGATTGCTCAGGCGCCTTTGAAGCTCCCTCAAGGTGTCTGACTGCATCTTGCTGCGCAGAAGTACCCTGACAACGTAACCTTGTAAAATCAAGATGCACAGCTCTTCTTGCAGAGCAGTAAGCACTGGCCGTGCACAGGAGCCGTTCAAGGCTGTCCTATTTTAGGAAGTGGCTCAATCATTTGGTGGGCTAAGGACAGAGAATTGCATTTCTGCAGAGGAGTAGATCTTGAAGTCCCTGAGGTGCTTTTGAGAATGCTACACTCCATTCCCTGCAGCTCTGTCAGATCTCCCAACACGTTTTTTTGCAGAGAAGCTTCCAGGGGAGACGTTGTCCCTTGCCAGCACAGCAGTTATTTGTTCCAGGAGCTCAGGAGGCAGCCAGGCCCCGAGCTGTCGTACTGTACGGCCAACACAAAGGGCTGGTTTTAAGGTCCTTGCGGAGGAGTAACACAGAATGCAAGACTCCCCTGCATCTCAGTAGAGCCCCCTTGTAAAGAAAACAGATTTCAAAAGCATGCATCGTTCCTCTGGGCTCGTCTTGATTATTCTCGCTCTCCTCTGAAGACAGCCCGCTAAACTGGGTCTGGGGAGGTACCTCCCTCTCTGCACTGGGACAGTGGCCAGAGTGACCACCTCAGATGGAGACAGTTATGCTGTTGACAGTGGGGATGAAACAAACCCCACGCTTGGCAAGAGGTTGTCCCGTGGGACCTGAGTGCAGAGCCCTGGGAGCAGTAAGCACTAGTAGGCATGGTGGTGTTGGGTTGACGGTTGGACTAGATGATCTTAGAATCGTAGAATCATAGAATGCTTTGGGTGGGAAGGGACCTTTAGAGGCCATCCAGCCCAACCCCCCTGCAGTGAGCAGGGACATCTCTAACCAGATCAGGTTGCTCACAGCCCCGTCCAACCTCACCTGGAATGTTTCCAGGGATGGGGCCTCCACCACCTCTCTGGGCAACCCCTGCCAGTGCTTCACCACCCTCAGCGTAAAACATTTCTTCCTTCTATCCAGCCTAAATCTCCCCTCCTTTAGTTTAAAACCATTACTTGTTGTAATCTTAGAGGTCTTTTCCAGCCTTAATGGTTCTTTGGTTCTGTAAGGCGCTGCAGGGCTGTGCATGGGCACTGGGAGGACACGGTTCATTTATTATTGCTCGGATTAGGTGTACAGACTTGGGTGCAGTGCTTTGGTTCCTCTAAAGATGCTCAGCAGTTTCCTGCTGTATATAAATGAAGAGATGAGGAAGGGGGGCCCGAGACATGGAGGGGTTATGAAGCTCCATCCATGTCCAGTCAAGGCACTTGCGGGTTCTCAGTTGCGGTCTCCTTCTCACCGTAGGAATGTCTGACATTTCATAAGCTGCTTTCTCTTGACAGGCTAAGAGAGATAATTCTGAGTAATTTCCCATGAGAAGTGAGGGAGAGTGGGGCGTCACAGGGAGTTCTGGTTATTTGGAAATGTCTTGGAACATCCTAAAAAAAAAAGTCTGTAATTTCAAGCTTGTACCTTCCTTTAAAACTCTCCTGTCCTCAAGACTTTACTGTTGTTTTAAAGTTCTTGTGACCTTTATTTTCTCTCTTTAGTTTCCTAAGTAATAAAACTGTAAGGAGCAATATGGGATTTGGGGGGCTTTTCTTTTTTTTTTTTTACCGCTTGAGACAGAATGGTATTTGAAGTCACAAGGTGAATGAAGCAAGATTTAAGCTGAAGAGACGCTGTAGCAGTCCTGGAGCTGACTGATAGCAAAACAAGCAGTCAGTTATTAGAAGACACAAATCACTCTAAAAGATTAAGTACTGAAAACCCATGCAAACCTTGAAGGAAGGGATGTCAGAGGCAAAGGTCATTAATTGACTGGTGAGGTTTTTGGCTACAAGTTACCGTGGAATTATCTTTCTTTTTTTAAGCAAAAAAAAAATAATCTGGTTGTATTATCAGTGGCGGTGGCGTACGGCGGTTGCTGTTGTTGTGTTCGGTGTTAATTCACTGTTCCAGTGGATCCAAAGTAATTATTCTTCCGTGCTATTTTTCTATTTCATTTTATTTATGCATTTGGCATTTCTATAGTGCTCTTGCTCTCTATCGGAACATAAAGCAAGGATAAAAATGCTCAGCAATTAAGAACTCCGGGAGATAAACGAAGCGTGTTTAATCTCACAGAGTGCCTGTGTGTGCTCACCAGGTGAGGTGGGCGAGCGGATCAGGTACCTGGGTATAAGCAGCGTCTTTCCATGCCCTGCCAAAATACACAGCAAAACCCTTCACTTTGCCACCACGCAGGAATAGCGGCCCAGACAACACTAGAAAACACTTTGGGGGCCAGGGCTGAAAAGAAACGAACGAAAAACTCATTTTTATTGTTATTTTTTAAAGCGTGCCGTGCAGTACGAGGCTTGGGAACGGCTCAGGAGCCACAACGGCACAGGCGCTCGAGGAGGCTGCCTATTCTCGCAGCGCTGTGCATCACGCTCTCCCTGTTTTGCTAAAGAAATGTAGGCCGAGATCATCGGACCTTGCAAAGCTTTGCTTACCCTCTGTCCATCAACGTCCAGGCATACATCCATGGTATATAAATAAACGCAAACATCTGCGTCCTCCAGGCACCTGGAAATTCTTCAAATGTCTTCTCTTGGTTGTTCCCTTCTTGTGACAGATTTCTTTGATTTTTGCATCATTTGTCCAAATCGAGGTGATGCTTTTGATCCTTGAATAAGTAATTCTGCTCTGCACGACGCTGTGGGCTCCATTTTTCAGAAGAAAATAGAATTATTAGACCAGCACCACTGCCCATCTAGGTTAGTACCTTGTGCCGCACAGCTAGCATCACCAGAAATTCCAGATGAAGACATTCAGGAAAATGCATCTACGTTATATATATGCCAAATACACCAGTTAAACTGTTTTAAACCTCTTTTAAACTCTTTTGGCTTGACCCTTTTATTCAGAGCTGAAGTGGCATAAATCAGTGCAGTGTCCTTCAGTTCCAGAGGTTTTCTCTTCGCAGTGAAATTGCAGCAAACGCCATGAATTTCTAGGACGTTCGCTGCTCTATAGCGACTCTCCAGAGTAAGGCCAGGTTTTGTGCTTTCAAAGTAGAGTAAGCAGCAGAAAGTTACTCTAAAACACATCAAAAATAACCACACGGAAAGAAAGTGCTTTCTAAGTTCACCCCTCCCCGTTCTCTGCGTATCAGCCAGCCCAAGGACAAGTGAGCTAAATTTGGGCTGCTCTGCTCCTAAATATGAGTGTTTACACAATGATTTAATGCAGTTTAGCTAATCCACTTTAAATCCCCAACCTTAATTAATTGCAATTATTAACTAATGGATTAAATTTCTCAGCACCCCCCCTGTGGAGGTGAACCTTCCGTAAAAAAAAAAAAAATCTTTCAGCAGTGTCGTGGTTGTTCCGCAAATGACAAACACGAATTTGGGGAGGGGGTTGACCAGAAGAAGAACTCCCCAACCTACTTCAGATGTTGGGGAGTAGTGCGGGCTTTGAGATCCAGACAGCTGCTCAGGCCGGCTCCTGCAGTTTGTTCTTAACTCTGCTCATTGGGACTTTGATCTTTTTTCATTACACGTTAGAGGAATTACCCGCCCTGCACTCCTCGATTGTGTTTTCTATTCCTGGTGACAACACACTGACTTTTTCATTCTCCACATTTGCATCTTTGGGTTTAATAAGACCTCACATCTCACTCCTGGTTACAATGTGTCATTAGCTGTCATTAGAAGTTAAAAAATAATCATTATTTTTCTCAAAAATGTAGACATGAACAATAGAATTATAATTTAATTCTCATTTTTCATTTTGATACCACTCAAAGCTTAACAATTTGAATTAAAAAAATAACTTTTTCCTTCAATTCTCATTTAGTCCCACATTGTACTGGTAAGGAGAGAGGAGAAAACAGAAAGGAAATAGAATTCTCAGCAAATCTTTGTTTTATTTCAGTGCAAATCCATTTCAATCTAAATCTGTTTTCTTTTTGTTTGTATTGAAACCCAAACTAACCCAGACATTTTTATGAAATATTGAAACACATGGATTACAACAAATATTTTTTGTCTTCTAAAAAATGCACATACTGTTTGTAATTCTATTTTTCATTGGCGAATCCTTCAAATCAAAGCAACTTGCCAGCTCCAGAGAGGCAAGTGTGTGGTAGTTACACATTAATTTATCATTTCATGCTGTTCAAACATGTGCTAAATACTTTACAGAACAAATAAAAGCTAGGCAGAAATGCTTGCCCCAGTGAAACCAGGAAAAACCCAGGGATTTAAAGCAGAATTTCATTCTGTCCCTGTTACGAAGTATTTCCCCACTAAGGCTCCTCTCCGTGTGCGTACATTGAACACGAGCCAATTCCCATCAAAGAGAATAAGATCAAATTGCCGGACTAAGGCCCATGTACTTGACAGTTATTAGTTCTTAGTCTGAAACAGAAAGTATTTTTTATCCTTGCTAATACTGATAAAGTTGGTGATATATTTGTTCAAATAGTCCTCACTGAAAAAAAAAAAAATACATATTGAGGTTGAGTGGAGTGATTTCCTAAGTCAAGTAGAACTAATTGAGTTGTTTTGCCTGGGAAATGTGAAAGCACTTTTTGAAAAACTAAAACCAAAAAAATTATTTGTTTGTTTTGAATGAATTAAATGTTCCAGGAATGAATTTCTTTTCCATTTAATTAAAAAAAAAAGTAGAAAAGAAAAAAGAAAAGGAGAAGGAGAAGGAGAAGGAGAAGGAGAAGGAGAAGGAGAAGGAGAACGAGAGGAGAGGAGAGGAGAGGAGAGGAGAGGAGAGGAAAGGAAAGGAAAGGAAAGGAAAGGAAAGGAAAGGAAAGGAAAGGAAAGGAAAGGAAAGGAAAGGAAAGAAAAGGAAAGAAAAGAAAAGAAAAGAAAAGAAAAGAAAAGAAAAG